>CM062368.1:86321702-86342041 GCA_031216125.1 Dalbergia cochinchinensis
TTTTTTTCCCTAATAAAATCCATATGAAACTTGCTTACCTATGAATTTTTAACAAAAATTCGTAGTAAAATCCTCATGTAACGGGTAAGTTTTTAATAGTGGAACTAGATTCCTTTATTAGTGAGCTTTGGTTGTTTGAACTCTCTTTGATCACACTTGAGTGAGTCTTGGTTGTTGCTGGTTAACTTGCAATCTTGGTTGTTTATCAAACCTTGGGGTAGGTATTTAAATAATAGGGAACCAGAAATCCCTAGTAGAAATCCTATCTTGGGGTAGGTATTTAAATAATAGGGAACGAACTAGTATAAAAATATTATGTTCAGTTCTTCTTCCCTGATCTCTTATTTTACTTTTATCAAACTCTTCAACTTTAATTCTTACAAAAAAAAAAGGGATTTTAGCAACGATCAAAATCGAGTTTTTCTTTAGAGGGTAACAAAATCAAATCACTTTAATTGAACAATTCTTTTAATCTATAATACTCTATTTAAAAAGGTTTTTCTTTCAAAATTTGTTAAAATAACAGGAGATATTTATTAAAAGTTTAATGAGCTTTGTGAGTGTGCAGAAATAAATTAAAAAGATATATTTAATTTGATTCAACCCCCTTCTATATTTAGACTATCAATAATGAAATCCTCAAACATGCGCAAGCCTTCCTACAAGTATTTAACCTCTATCTACACATACTACTATGGATTCACTGGATTAGCACTAATATGGTTTGCAACAATGATCACGGTAAACCGGGATATAAACACATGATCACGATAAACTGGCATATAAACAAAGTTTTCTGGTCCCCACAATAAAATCCAAGGGAAATGAATCATAGTCCTCATGTTTTCACATGATCCGTCAAACTATCATGTGAACCAAGGTGAAACCCAGTCAGCAAATTACTTCAGAAGGAAACATGTACCGCACAATCCACATATGAAATCTATATTTACTTTCATTTTTCCCACATTTGCCAATTGATGAAAGTTTCTCTTCCAGCAAATCTTGATATTAAACAAATGCTGGGTGTGACTGTGGTGCACAGAAAACATGCAGAAACCACATGCATTTATCATTTAGTGTACATATTGCTATGACTATAATTTCCATCAATAATCAAAATTAGATATACTTGCAACTTGCTGCTATATGCTTTACACAAACGAACATCATGATGAAATAAGTAAAAAAGAAGCTATAAAATCGTACTAGAAGAATACACTGATCAATAAAATGAACCCTTTTTAAAATGGCAAGAGCCGGCAAATATATGTTTAAATAATTCCCTTACAGTGCAAAAGGAGAACCATATTTGGAGTTAAAAAAAGTCCTACAAGCATATGTATAATAGATGTGTTCATTAAATATCTACTCTTTGGCATGCACATTAACCTCCAAAGCATGTTATAATAAGCTTGCAACAATGGCTTATGAACAAAAGAGAAGAGGAAGAAAAAAGGTAAAGGTAATTGAAAAAGCGGAGTCTTATTATACTATTGCTATTGGGCTAGGCTTGTACTAGTCCTACACACTTGACCAAGAATATTAGCATAATTAGGAGTACTAGGTTTGTGTTATCATTGATCGTGGTAGCCTCCTTACATACATCACCATATTATTTAGAATTCTCTTTTTCTCCGTCTTTTACATTCTTTAGTATAATGTTAACACTAGAATTACTCTTTTTTTCTTTTGTCAGGTTATTATTACTAAAGCCATGTCACCATAGTTAAGAATCAAGTGTTCAATAGTACACAATGGATCCCAACATACCTCACAATGTCTTAAAGAGAGTAGCCAGGGCAACTATCCAGTCTTTAAACTTGGCAGAGCACATGTGAGCCAGAAGAAGTCAGCATCCAACCGGCTCTTAAGTGTTCCCATTTGAAACTGATAACACAGAATAGTGTTTATTAATAAGGAGCAAAGAAACTAAACTAAAATAAAAATATTAGAATATATCTAGACAAGCTTATAGCAAATTATCCAAGAGTTAGCATCATCGCTGTAGGCAATTGGCTTTAGAAGTAAATTATTAGTTATTCCTTCAATGAAATTAATCACATTCAAGGTTTGTTTACCACATCTGATGAAGAAACATCATTTTTTCTGAAAATGTCAGATGCTTTTTCAATGAAAAAATAATTTCATCAAACAGAAAAGAAATAGAGTACACTGAGGAATTATTAAGTACCCTCCAATATCATTAAACATTTTAGAGAATGACTGATTGAATTTGTTGGGTAATAGCACCAAAACTACCAAATAAACCCATGCTTTTTTTTTTTTTTGGTCAACTAAAGGCTACAATATGATGTGACCAAATAAGACCATTAAACTAGGCGGTCAAATTAAAAGTTCGTAGAATCACCAGAGTATAATATTTGACTAAAGGTTGAACGAAATAACACAAAGAAATGGGAGGAAAAAAAGAAGGCAAAACAATGTTAGGTCACTGCAACTTAATACCAATGAAGTGCATTGAATAGTCAGCATGAAAGTTTTGTATATGTTTTGATTGGAGGGTAGAAATCGGGGTAATTTTTCTTGATTGAGTACGACATGTAAAATTATACATGAAACTCAATTATTGAAAATTTACCATCATTTTTACTCCCCAACCAATTATATCCCAAATGTTAAAATCTCAAAACTTTTGGCTAATTAGTTCAAGCCCTAAAGCAAAATTCTCCAACCTAACACTCCCATATCTTTCACGTTGTAGATAATATTCCTGCAATTAAATTGTCATTGAACAATTTAAACCCTAACTGCAATAAAATTATCAGAAGGGGCATTAGTCACCAAGATCTTCTTACCACTAAATCGAACTGATCGAGTGCCTTTTTGTTAGAATAGTTGATAAGTGATAACATTGATGCAAGGGCAGCAGATAAAACATTTCACAGAAATGTACGTGAATATTTTCTCCAATGAGTGCTTCCTCTCAGTAGAACGAACATTATCCGAATCACTTGGTGCTTGCTCATATTCCCTACCAGACTTTAGTAGGAACCTCACCTGGTGACCCAAAACAATATAGTTAAGAAAAAGTTCTTGATCTCCTGTACAAGATATATTACTTGACCAACTAAAATGAATAATATGATAGTGTTTCAAATCAATACCAGCTCCCCAGCAAGCTCATACAAAGATTCATCAAGTGTTGCCTGCATAAAACACAATACTGACTAATAGCAGGACTATCAAGTTTAGCAATCACCTGTCATATTTAAGATGAAATGAATTTGATCAGTTAATAATTAAATGCACACATGCGCATACATACATTCATACATATTATTCAATCATACTAAGAAAGGCTCAAGATATATAGTACAACACAAAATTAGAAATTCAAAATGTTATGTTCTCTTGGAAAGCAACAAAGAGCAATATGTGGGGATTTTAAAAAACAGAAAATTTTCAGGTAGGTCTGAAATATAAACATAATACTTATTTTACAAATTGATATTCATATTATCTCTTGAAGAACCTGAGGTTTCCTCAATCCTTTGTTCACTTTTAAACATAACTATGGAAAACGTTTAACAAATATGATAATTCTCGTTATTTTCAAATTTTTCTTCTAGTCCTGTTTCACAACGAAAAACACATTTATTTTCCATTCATGCTGCCAAATGAAGCATTTAATAGCACAAACATAGAAATTTGATGATTGAATAGCCAAAAATATATTGGCTATAGTTTTATTATTGACAAGCCAAACAAAAAATGGTATCTAGCACCAAATGGAATATATTACCAAGTTCAATCAGTAGTATTTTTCCAATGCCATATCATATCATTTCATGTAACAGAACAGTAGAAAATTGTTTTATTTTCGGCACACTTGATCCCATATCTGAAGGAATTGAATTGAGTTCACTCCAAGTAATAAGCAAAGTTGAAATTGAAAAAAAAGAAAAGAAATGCTTGAAAGACATACTCCATTGATCTTCCAGTAGCAGAGAACAAATCTGCCCAATGACTGACCATTAGTTTTTCTTGCAACACTTATAACAACATCAAGCGACTCCAGAAAATTCGGGATAAGATCACAGATCTTCTCCAGAGGCATGTTTAGGAATTGAGATCTGGCTCTTGTTTACATTTGGCCTGGAGTAATTAGAATCAAAAGTAAACAGTCAAGACTAAAACCAATTGCCAACAATGTTTGGCACCAAAGAAATTTCTTCATCCATGATCAAGCAAAGGAAAATGCCAAGAAACAATAAGGAACTACCAGATTGCATTAGCACCAAAGGAATGCCAAAAAATAATCCTATCCCAAATAAAATCAATAATGGTCGAACAAGAATCGGATATTGTTACATATAAAGAGTTGGTTAACAATGCAACAACAACAATGGAATGATGGATTCCCCTCATAATATTTGGCATAAAGATTGTTTTCCTTGAAGAAAAGGCATGGTTTATGATAGAACACAATGTTGTTTAGTGAGAAAAAGATTGGTGATTGTTGTCATGAAAAGTAACATCTTCTCATAAGCACAACAACTGGTTGAAAATTTGACTGAAACTATTTAGTCCTTTTCAAATTAAAGTACCTGGATACATCCATATCAAATTTGGCCTACATTTACTATTTTTAGAGATTATGTCGAGGGTTTTTATTTCTTAGAGACAAATTTGTCCGATAATATTTTACTCTCAGAACACTTTGGGAGGAGGGGTTTACTCTAAGCTATAAGTTAAAAGAGCATGGATGAACATTCCTTTAAACAAAAGCATTAAAACAAAATCCCCAACTGTAACTTGACATAATCATGCTCTCCAATCTCTCTGAATGCACAGCTATTCTTCTACAGGAATACAAAACCAAGAATAGAAGAGAGGAGTGCACAGTCAAAGAACAAATTATCCTCTTCAGTCCAAATAAACGCATAAGGCAGGCATATATTCCACTTGGTGTAAAAACCAGGACAGTACTAATTACTACACGAATCCCTTCTAATTTTAAATTATTTTCTCACCAAAATCTTGGCTTGTTTTGAAGCAATGGGATATTAATTATGGAAAAGTGAGAATAAAGGCCTTCAAAAATTCAACAAAAGACCAACGAATTTCATGAAACCCAACTTCGCGACAAAAAATAAATATCATGCGACTCGGAAAGAAAAACATAGAAAATATTCTATACATTTTTTTCAATTAAAATTCCTTATTAGTTTATTTATAGACTCAATTAGTGGTCTCATTTAAATAATTTCATATCAAGTTCAGATTTATTACCATACCCACTAACAAATAATATTATTATATATGGATTGAATCTAATCAAGAAGAGCAAGGATAAAATTGAAACTCATAATTGAGGACGATTTAAAGTCACCATAACATATGTTGAGACTTGAAAACCACCTTGAACCGCAGCATAATGGGATAACTGGCCATACAAAGGAGTACAAAATTTTCAAATGCACAAAAACTTGTTTGTGTCTAAGTTGTCTATTTGTGCATCTCCCTCATGTTCTTCACGGTAAAGATTGATGCTTCTCCCGAGATCCCATCAAATCAGCTTCAAATATCTTTGAATCTTATTGTTCCATTTCCTCATTGCTTATGTTCAAATCAAACTTTTTTTTGTTTTTTTTTTTTGGATCTTTCAATTTCACTTTTCTTCAAATCTTCAATATCTTCTTTATTCACCCAACGGGCCGCAGAGGTCATTGATACTTCGATAGATTTCCCATTGCCTCAAATTGACAGTTCAAACCAAGTGCCTTGGTGAAATCCGTCACTAAAATAATCTTTGGAATGTGAAGGTAATTCTCTCTATACTCTGTATCTGTAATCCTCCTGGTGATGAATCTATCATTACCATTGCCAAAACCCAAAGCAAATTCGAGGTCTCCTCCCCTAAAGTGCTCATCAAATGTTACATGGTAATATAAAGCAATTCCCGGATTTTCATTTTGGGGGTAATCACATGGGAGCCGATCAACAAACCATGATGGAATTTCCCTCCCGGGAATCACCATTTTCAACAAGACCTGACTGGGACCTTGGCTTGGCGATACAAAGCCACCACATACCTTTGATAAAATATTGAATTTAGAGATTTTCGGTGAATGACATGCCTCCAGTTTTCTTATACTTGATGGAAGCTCCGGCAAACACTTAAGCAAGCGGCAATCATTGAGCTTAAGACATTTAAGCTTTGGAATATCATGAATATTTATTGGTATGCTAACAAAATGGTTCGAGCTCAGATCCAAGTCTGTTAAAGACGGGAAGGGGCCAAAATCAGGCGAGAATGATGCTTCGGTTAGACAGCAGGAACTCAAGTTTAGAGTTCTCAACAATGGTATTCCATCAGTGATACTGGGAAGGCCCTTAAGCGCCCCGCATCCTCGTAAATTCAAATCTTCAAGGCCAACCAAACATCCAAGTGTTGTGGGTAGTTTCTCTATGGAAGTCCATGCCAGAGAAACCCTTGACAAACTTTTCATGCATTCCCCAAATTCTGGGAGATTTTCAAAACTCGAACAATCATCAAGAATTAATTCATTTAGGGAACTCATATGCAATTTACCCAGAAGAGCTTCAAGCTTTTCGCATCCAGTTAAATCCAATAGAGTAAGACTCTTGTGGCGTACCACAGATGGGTGAACCTCAGTTAGGGACTCACAATATTTAAGAACTAGCGTTTGAAGTGTAGGAACCTCAGAAAGATCAGGTGTTTGCTTTAATAGCTCAGAACCAGTCAAATCCAGATGCGTCAGCTTTCCCAAAGACTGATCAAAATAGAGAAATGTTAAAATGCTACCGTCTTTTATAAGGATAAATAATGTGGAAAAAAATATTAATAGAGCTCTTAACGAAAGAGTCATACCTTTTTTCCAAGCCATAGGTATTCGATATGGCTGCGTTTCAGTTTGATTTCAACAAGTTCATATTGTTGATCTGAAAGGGGTAGAGTTTTCAAAGGATATTCCAGCCAGTGAAGAACTTTTAACGAAGTAGGAAGGCTACTAAGGTCATGGAGATATCGCGCCGAATCTATTATGAGAAGCTTTAGTTGAGTCATATTTGAGAAGGCTTCTACACTCCAGTGTTGTCCAAAGCATCGTGACCATAAAACTATACCTTGAACTGCTTCAGATCCCTATATATATATATATATACACATTAAAAAAAAGGAAGTCATGTGATACTACAAAAAAGAGGTAAAAATACAATCTATAGAAAACAAAATCACAAATGCATTGTCCAATGAGTATCTTAATATTAAAGGGTTAAATTAAATTTTTATCACTACACTTTACATCGAGTTAAAATCGGTTCCTATATATATATATATATATATATATATATAAAACTAAGTCTAGTAATCATAAACATTTTCAAATAAGTGTTGTACATAGTATGCTAATTCATATCATCTTGAAAATCCATCACCTAAAACCTAACAAAATAATTCAATCCAACAAAGTTTTAATAATAGGGCCTCATAACTCCTTTTACTTTCTTCCACTTATTACTTTTGTCCTCCTATCATCTCTCACATTGAATAGTGAATTATCTACTATAAGCTCAAGCTTAAAAGTTAACACTATGGAGGGATCTATATTTAGAAACATATACAACTATAGAGATTATATTCAACTAAAATGAGAAAAAATATAGCTACTAATTTATAAGTAGACATAAAAGGTAGGAATCAAAGATTGAATTTAACCCGGCTATTTCATTATAGTTAACATCAAACATCTAACAAAATGTTAAAAAAAATTTACACATACTTTATTATTTTGAAATACAAAATCAATGTCCTCCAAAGACCATAACCTGCTTCGTTCACCAGAATTTGGAGATTCTTTAATGACAATATTCCTACCCATTTGTTGAAGCAAATCATGCATTTCGAACACATTACTCTCCTCATTTATCTTGACCAAAGATCTTTCAATCAAAACATCAATACCAATCCTGGCATTATAACCACATATTTCTAATAATTTTGTCACATAATCTCTCTCCTTTCCTTTGAAGAAACAAGCGATATCTAGAAAAATATTCTTGTCCATGTTATCTAAACTGTCATAACTTATTTTCAATCTATCATGTATTTTGGCAAATGGAATGCTCTTTATTTTTTCAATAGCATCACGCCAGACATCAATGGATCTTCCACAAAGATGGGAACCCAATACCTGGAGTGCTAATGGAAGGCCATCACTATATTTCACTGCTTTTGTGGCCAAATCCAAATACTTTTCGTCAGGCTTTTTTTGTTTAAAAGCATTCAAACAAAAGAGATTAGAAGATTCACTGTCGACCAAACACTACTACACATTTCAGTTTTACTAACATTTAATAAATGTTACTAAATCTCAAAAAAATGTTGCTATTTCCAATTACTAACATTTTTATAAGTGTTATATTTACCCTACGTCGCTAAAGTGTTTTAGCAACATTTTTCTATACTTTTACTAACATTTTTAAAATGTTACAATACATATTTGTGGTAACATTTTTCAAATGTTACAATTTACTATCCTTTTGGTAACATTTAACAAATGTTACCATTAATTATTTTGTAACACTTTTAAAAGTGTTGCCAATTTATATGCCAAAACTAATTTGATTTAGCTTAAAAAGTGTTGTCATTTACTCCTTATACTCATATTTATAATAACAACAACTAAGAATCAGGCAATAACTTTGAACAAAAAAAATTTCATTCAAAATTCTACATATCCATTACATTCAAAAATGAAAAAACAAGATAAAATAAAATAATACAACTCTTCTAGTGATTGTTGAACAAGAAGAAACTGTGGAATGTTGGTCTTGAGAATGTAACGGGAATCTTGAGAATCCATGTAGGAATAGTATATGCCAATGAAGGAAAAATAGAAGGTCTCGATGCTTGTGGAAAACAGGAAGCTTAGCAACTGTCATAGCCATTGCATCAAACATGACCACTCCTAATGTGAAAAACAGAGCACCAGCACAAACACCAGCATCATCCTGATTACGGTGATGCATTTTCGTTTGAAAAAATAGTGTCATTGATATTAAAGCCAAGACGGAAATCTGTAAATAAAGCATCAAGAGCAAAATGATAAGTCAAAAAAAACATACTTGGTGAAATAATAGTTATACAAAAAGAAATGCAGTACCTGGTTATGCAATGAGCTTAGAACCAACACACCATGAGATGGGTTCCTTTTCATTATGAGATACTCTCTAGAGAGGTTAGCCTTCAAGAGTTCCTTCTTGTTGATACCATACCCAAAATCTGCAAAATTAAATAGTGTATAAATGTAACTAAATACCTTTGGCTTTCATGAGAAACCTTAAATCATAAGATGAAAGAATAGAACCTTATTTCAGTATCACCTTATTTTAGCATTACCTTAAGTATATAGTTTGTTATTATGCTTGATTCCTGGCCTTCAACTGATGTTGCCTGTTATATGATCAAAACCCAATTAGATGCAATAATAGTATATATATACATTAGAGTAGGGTAAAATAAAAAAGGTAGCTTCTTTTTCTAGCAAGTCTGTGGACTCTAAATCATAACAATGAGTCATGCTTAGATTACATTCACCCCAAATTAAGATTTTTAAAACATTAGCCAGTTGGTAAGGGAAAAATAACTAACCATAAAGTGACCCAACCCCTTGGCACCTTGCACAGAAAGCCAAAGTTCCCCTGACAGTCATCTATCTAATATGAACATCATGCTGGCTGATATATGCAGCAGTTCTTTAAGGTACAAACTCACTCATCTCATCTCATCTCATGGCCATTGTAAGTCACTCTACCAGATACCTATAGGACACATGGTATCCAAATTAGATTGTTAATTTTTTTTTTTTAGAAACAAATATATATATATATATATATATATATATATATATATATATATATTCAGGTGCTTCCCACAAATGCATGTTGATGAAAGAGGGCAAAGTCCTGCTTCCCACAAATGCCTCAGCCTCAATATTCAGGTGCTCATATCTAACTTCTATTGTTGGAATATCAATCCCAACTCCACATTAATCATAACCGAAAAATCAAAAGCATGCATGAGATAAGAACATAAGAATCTTATAAGAAATAGGAGGACTTTTTCAGAGGCTAGATTTTGTTCTGTTCCCTTTTTTCTTTAGTTTAGGGTTTTTAAATATACTAATTTGTATTAAACATAAGATCAAGTTGGATCAATCCATCATAACAAAGACAAAACCCTCTCCTGTATTTATCCTTTCCTTCCCTGTCCTCAAATTTGAGACTTTGTTTATAGTTTGCTTTTGATAATCCAACACATTCATGCTCAAAATTACGATTGCATTTATGCAAAATCCACAAGAACAAGGAGCATAGTTCCAAATCATTCATTCTTCAACAAATTCAGCACAAAAATATCAATATCACAATTAAACTATAAATGCACGTTAGCACCCCAACGACAAAAAAAAAAAAAAGCTGATGCAACACAAGAAATTATAAGAAAATTGAAATCGTAGATCCATTCCTAATCAAAATTGAAATCATAAGATCTACACAAACTTGTAAGCAATCATCCAAAAATTAACCCTCTCAGTTTCGGAAATGGGTCAAATGGCGGTGAATCAGGAAAAAGAGTGAGAACTAGAGATGATAATTCCAATAATTTAAAGAGGAATGTGAAATACCTGGTTGAACGATGAATCTGTGATGGCTATTGTGACCGAAGAGTCGCCATGGGCGGCAGGAGGAGGAGCGTCGGGGAAGAGGAGGTTCCGATGCGAAACGCGGAGGGGAAAGGGAGGTCGTGTTGTGAGAAGCAGCGAATCGTGTTGTGCTTAGCACTAGTGTTGTAAGAGGAGGCTAGTGCTCTGCATGTCTGATAGTGATGGTGAGTAGTGTTGTAAAAGAAAGTGGTGGTGAGTAGTGTTAAAGGTACCGTGTTATTGTCATTTGTAACAGTGGCTTAAAATGTCTAGCTATTGGTAACATTTGTTTGAAAAAATGTTGTTAAAGTTAGCGTGTTATTGGTATTTGTAACATTTTAATTAGTGTTGCTAATTAAATGTTAGTAAAGATCATATGTGTAGTAGTGAAACCTTGAACCTTATAAGTTCCATGCACTTCACACTTCTTTAGCAATTGTATATCTCTTGTTGTGATTATTATTCTGCTTCCTGGACCAAACCAATTTTGCTCCCCAGCCAGATTCATTAATTCGACTTCATCACTAACATCATCAAGCACAAGAAGAACTTTCTTGTTGCGTAAAAAAGTTTGTATTTTTTTCTGTATGTCATGCTCATTATCTGAAGTATTTACGTTTATATTTGCCTTAGCAAGAAGTTGCTTTTGTTTATCAACAATTTTGTTGCTCTCACGTGCCTCCCTGACATTGGCAAGAAAGCAACTAACTTTGAATTCTCCTTTGATAGCTTCATAAACTTCGCTAGCAATAGTTGTCTTTCCTATGCCACTCATTCCCCATATGCCTATAAAGCGAACATCATTCAACCCTCTACCTATATGCCTTATTACTTCCTCCACTCTTGAAGCAATTCCTACAAGATTCTTTGTAGAAGATGACAATTTTGGAATCAACTTTTTAACTATATGATCAGCAATGCTTTCCACAAGTGTTGCCTCATGCCTGTATAGGAATTTTTCATCAAATTTGGTAAGAAACACAAACCAAATAAAGCAACTAATTATAAACACAAGTTCTCGTTTAATATTTTGCGTATCAGGGGCAAAATGCTAAACATAAACCTCGACAATCTATGAAGAACCAACTGAACTAAAAAAATTTGGTTATTACAAAATCTCAAGAAATGAATTTGTAACTAAAAGGTAGTCTCATGAGCGAGCCATATTGACTAAACTTCTGAGAGCAAATCATGGTTTCATCAGAGGATTGCATGAAACTAAGGAACAAGAGATTGTAGTTGAAATGCATATTGCAACTTCATTCAACGTCCAAGTTTAATATATGCATGGTGGATTAACTACAACTCCTACTTTCAAGAAAAATAGTTAAATATATAGCTAAATATATATTTGAGTCATTCCCCGTGAGATTAATTTTTACTAGGCTAGCTATTAGATTACATTTCTTATGCTGGAGAATTGTTCAGTTTTTCCTTGAGAAGCATATCGCATATAAATTGAACCAGGGTACTGTTACAAGAGATTTGATAAGGTGATTGATTGAGTTGATAGAGTTTCGTATCTTGTATATATATAAGAAATGACAACGTTGAAAGTGATTTATAAGCTGCATGATTACCACATATAAATTGCATGGTTCACTCGATTTAATTTTATTGATTAATTGTTTTAGCCATATTTACTCGAGTTGCAAGTGCCACAACATAATGCAGTGCGTTCGGTTTAGAGTTTAAGCGATTTCTCTCTTTTTTTTTCCCCCCGCTTCTTGACTTTAAGCGATTAATATTATATTCAAATTTAGATACAATATAATCATCATATATTTAAAATAAAAAATTATTATTAATTGTTGAATTAAAATCTGATTTGGTGGCCATAGTTAGGACAATTATAACCGTGACTTGATTGAATCAAATATATCAATTAACTAATACGTTTTGAATTTGAAATTAAAGTTTGATTGGATTGTAACATGCGGTGCATGATTTATATTATTTTTATTTTCTTTTTCAATAAATTGTATGATTTCTAGTAGTGAGAGAAATTAGTTTCAATTGGTCAAGTGATACTTATTTGAAATCAAAGATAATACTTATTTATTCCTTTTTCAATTACTTAAAATTTTAATTGTCTAATTTAATTTCTCATAATCAACTCGTCTATTAAATAACTCAAATGGTTTACTAGTTGAACTTAATTAATTAAGAATTTTACTAACCGGTATCTTAAGAGCAATAATTAAGGATACATGAAAAAGAAGCTTTGAAACTTGTGGTGGGTTATATGCATTGAAAAATATAAAAACTCATATTTCAAATATATAATTTTTTTTCTTTTACTTTCTTAACCCATCAGCAAATCCATTAATTAATTATATTCAAATGTAAAATTGTCATTTAATCTATTGATAATAGATCTCAATCCTGACTACATAATATAACAGTTTTCTTGTCTGATTTTAACTTTTAATTACCCATGAAAAAGGTTAAACAAAAATAGTTTGCATTTAATATTTCACTGTTTATAATTTTCTTTATATATTTATACTTTAAACCTGAATACATTGAAGTAAATATTTTGGCACACAATAATTTAGTAAAACAAATAGACCTCATAATTGGTAAGGCAACTTACTCATCCTTGAAGTCCTTGCCAGAAAGACTAGCAACTTCTGCCAAAGCATCTCTCCATCTTCTAATCTTCTCACTATTTTGTCCAAATCTCTCTTCATGCTTTTTGAAAGCTTCCTCAAAGCTTCCTTTTTGATATCTCACATCAGAAGGCGGCTTCATGCCATTGAAAATTGGCACTATGGATAGCCCCATGTTCTTGCTGCACTCAACAACCTTTTGGAGCTCGTCCAAACACCAAACAGAGGAAGCATAGTTTGGTGAGAGAACAATGATTGCAAAAATTGATTCTTCAATTGCTTTCAGAAGCTCAACGGAAATAACTTCACCTGTTTCTAGGCACTTGTCATCTCTGAATGTTTTGATTCCCTTCCTGTCCAACGCAGCATACAAATGGTCAGTGATCCCTTTGCGAGTGTCTTTTCCAGTGAAACTCAAGAGCACGTGGTACGTGCATGATCGTGGTCGTGGTGGGATTGAAGCAGAAGGAGGGGAGGAAGAGGAGGTTTCACCTACAACCGATGCCATATGTTCAATTCAATTATCTCAAGAATATATGTGTGTCGTGGTTTGTACTTTGATGGCTATGGCTTCTAGCAGAACAGTGTCCGTAGGGTTGTGGTTTTAGAGACAATTAGTAAAGAAAGAGTAAAGAGCAAAGACCGCGCGTGTGTTCTATGTAAGGTATAAAGGCACTAATATAAGGTATAAAGGCCATTTTGAAAATTGAAATTGAGCATATTCATATTGTGGGGAATCTTTAGGCTTTGCTCTATTGGGTTGTGTGAAGGCAAAAAATATTAGTATTTACTTGCGCAAGGAAAAAGGAAAAAAAAAAAAGTGTCTGACCTTACATTAAATAATGTTCAGTAAAATATTGCAATTTTTTATGAATTTTTAAAGCTTGTAAAATTTTCAAAAAGTTAAACGAAGCTTATATAGAAAGAGTTGCTTCATCTGTTGCCAGGAGAAAACGAGATTTGTAGAACTTGTGGAGAATTTTTTGTTGGGGATCATTGCTAATGCACTCCCTAAATCATCAATTCAGCATTATAATTTTTAATTTTCATATTTAACCTCCTCTTTTTTTTCCTCCCTTATATGGTTACACCCATCATGTTAACTTTACCTCATCCCATTGTAGCCTTCGATCATACACAGAGTCAAAATGATGGGCATTTTTAGTTGTTTTTATTCGAAAAAGAATCAACATATGAATGAAATTTCAAAGCTTTTTGTAACACATCATTCAAAGTAAATATTTCCTCAATTAAGAACAGAGAATATATTACAAATACCTAAAAAATCTAGTTCATATTTATGTGTTGGTTGTTTTCAGAATTTTTCCCCTAGTGCGTTGTATTTTTGTGGGATGAGACTCGTATGAATACTCTTATAAATATTTTCCTTTTTGACTTTTTCTTCTAAAAAAAAAAGTTTCCCGACCTACCTACTCAAAACATTATCAACAATATTGGTGGTGGTGGGATGACAGAGAGGAAGAAGAATGGTTGATTGTTTAACCTTGACTTAGATCTAAAGAAGCATATGGATTCATCTCCAGAATTTGCTAAAGATCCACGGCAAGTAAAAGTGAGTGCTTCTCCTTTTTATGGATATTTTTGAGGTTTTTGTAACTAAAATTATAATTATAAGAGTGAGGGAAAAATGTCTCAGCTAGCCATCATAATTCGATTTCCTTACCATATGTCTTGTTTTTCCATACATCAAATGAAGCAAATATGCAAGTAAATGATGATTAAATAGCTTTTTGGTTGGCTGCATAACTTTAGCTTATCAAAATGCATGTCCATACATATCTTGCTTAATGCTTGGCTCATCATTTTCATGATGAATTACACGGTGATGTGGATATTAGTTTATTGGTTTCATGTTGTTCATAAACAGAGTTTCCTATTTGTAGAGACGAGATGCTATGATTAAGTTTGCCTTTAGCATTTTTGTCGGGGCTGTCAAGTGCTTATTGAAACAGAAGGCACTAAAGTGAAATTCTTCTCTGTTTTCGTAAGGAAAATAATTAAACTGGGTGAATAAGATAATTTTATCTTGGAGGGCGAGTTTCAACGCAATGATAAGGTTGTTGCTTTGTGACCGCTCACCGGTTCAAGTCCGGGACATAGCCTCTTTGCAAAATGTGAGTAAAGGTATAAGGCTAAGTACATCTATTATTTTTAAACCCCATTAGGTGAAAGTTTCGTGCACTAGGCCGCCCTTTTTTATTATCTTAGAGTTCAGTAGTAAGTTGTTCAAGTACTATCTGAAGTAGTTAATTAGAAAAAGTCTTTTACTATGTTGGTTTAAATGTTTAATTCATTGGAGCATGGCAATAAAGATGCTGTACTGACATGTTGCTGTTTCTTTTTGGGTACACATAAGAAGCTTTTTCATTTTATTGGATTCTGGCTCTCCTTCACATTTCCTGCCTTGTCATTTATGAACTATTTGAGCTTGAGTAGATTTTGGTTCTTTTCTTTGCATGTTTGTATGTTTGATCAAGACTTAGGATTTCCACCTTAACATGTGTTAATGAATATACTTATCATGGATTCAAAAAGAGATGTGCTAATTTTTTCAAAGAGAACAGGTTAATTTGGAATTTGAATTGTTTAATGATCCTCTTTGCAGATGTTCCTTTATCAAATTCTCTGTGGCATTGCTTACTGTCATTCACATAGAGTTCTTCATCGGGACTTGAAACCACAGAATTTGTTGATAGATCGCAGCACTAATGCTCTGAAGCTTGCAGATTTTGGATTGGCGAGGGCATTTGGAATTCCTGTTAGGACTTTTACACATGAGGTTTGTGTGCTCCCTTATATTGGCTTCTGATCATTCAGAGATAATCAGAATTTGGAATTAGTCAGCCTCTGTACAAGAAAAATATGTACTAATTCTGCACTCTGCAGTCTAAAGTTGAGAAAGCACAAGAAAAATGGTCGATTCCATTTTGACATGGTGGGAAAATTGCTCTGTAGTAGTTGTTGTGTACATGCTTTGGCCTTACTATAGTCTGTATTTTTTCATATGAAAACAACTAAAATTATTATATGTTGGTTTAATTGATGGCTTTGATAAATGTAGTTTCTTTAAGAAATGTAACTTCATAAAAGCATAAAATTTATTCCTGATTCTGCATTCATAGTTTTGGTGGTTGATTGTAGGTGGTGACACTCTGGTACAGAGCTCCAGAAATATTGCTTGGATCTCATCATTATTCTACCCCAGTTGATGTTTGGTCAGTGGGATGTATCTTTGCAGAGATGGTAAACCAACGACCTCTTTTTCCTGGAGACTCTGAGATTGATGAATTGTTCAAAATATTCAGGTGAATACTGAATAGCATTTTTTTTTTTTTTTGCATAAGTTTTACATTTTTTGGAAAACCTTATTAAATTCTCTCAGTGTCAGCTAAGAACCTGACAATGGGTGCACCCTGAATTTATAGGCAGTATCCTTCCATTAACAGTCTCTAGGCTTAAAATGGCATTATGGCACAGATATCTTCTGCTGAACTTCCTATTATGCATGAATCTTTATGGTTGGAGGTTGCAATATTGTTCCAACTTTTCATATTTATAGTTTAAAATCATGATGCTTGTGATTTAGGAGTCAGAACAAAATAATGTATGACTCTATAAGCTAGGATATTTGAATTTCTATGAATATCCATCAAAAAAATAAAATAATAGAATTATAGACTTGGTAGGATATATGGTATATTGATGTGATATTGATAATAACTTCAGTTATTATCTATTTGTCTGGCTACATTTTGCCACATCTGGTATTCATTTTTCCTTGTGCCTGGACCATTTCTGTATAGTCTGCTTTACTGTAAAGTTTTGAGTGGACCATCTAATAATTCTGAATTATGGATGAAGCATCATATGATAACTTGTTCATAACTGTAACTGTTCATTCCTTAATCATTGCTTTATAGAAGGTTAAGTCAACCCAATGCTTCATGGATTGAATCTTTATAATATAGTGATTGTTATATTATAGGTGTTGCAATCATTATAATGCAAGCAAAATATTTTCACTTTCAAACAGGCATGTAACTAATAATAAACAATGCTACTTAATTTACATGCTTATATTTTAACATATTGTTCATATATGAAGAATCATGGGTACACCAAATGAAGATACATGGCCTGGAGTAACTTCATTGCCTGATTTTAAATCAGCCTTTCCCAAGTGGCCACCTAAGGTAATTAAATGGGTTTGTGTTTAGCTTTGCTTTATTTGATTTTGGGTAATCATTGTTGTAAGAATTATCTTCTACTTTTCAGGACCTAGCAACTGTGGTTCCAACTCTTGAGCCAGCTGGTCTTGATCTTCTTTCTGTAAGTGCAACATCAGATGTAATATTTTATAATTATAAAAACATAGTAAATTGTTTTTCTATTATGGTGATAAACTGAAACCAAAGGTTATATGTTATTCATCACTAATGAATAGAAAGTATTTTCTGTTGAGAAATAGGGATAAAACAAGAGAAATACATGTCAAAGTAATAATAGAAAGCATTAGTATTAGATGGTAACCTTTCTTACAAGGTTTTAGATGAGGACAACAAATATTTGGCACAGCATGATTGAATGTAGCATAATCTTTCACTATTTGGACTTTAGAAAGATTAGCCATGCAAAATGGTGAGATCACGTCATCCAATATTCCATTGTCTTTGATGTTTATGAGGAACTTCACTAGTCATAATTCTACCAATTAATAATGTCCAGCATTTCAAATCCATTTTGAATTCAGAAAATAGGGAGACAGGGAGACACGTGATTAACCTTTTTTATTATCCTTTATCTCACAAATTTGAAAGGGAGATACTGGTGCATGACCCGTGAATGCCTAGCTTGCTTTTCCTGGAGGTGTTTCCTTGCAATGGCACTGAGCAGATTAACTTTTCTCCTGTATGGTGGGATTATTTGGTGACAAAGCATACCATCCAGTATTTGATATATCATATGATGAAAGATCTCATGATATTTGAAATTACTTCATTCAATTTGCTTTTGAATCCTCTGTATCACCCTGTATGATTGGATTATTTAGTCACAGGAATTTCAGTATTTGATTTATGGTATCATGAAAGATCCCATGTTTTGAATTGACTCCATTCATATTACTTGTAGATCCTCGATATCAATTGATATGTTGTATATTTCTGATTTTTCTACTTTTCTTCATTGTAGATATACTTACATGCCAGTTTTATGTGCTTCCTCAAAATTATTTTTGTTGATTTTCTCTGGTTCATGCTTTATTGAATGCGTATTGTATTACAGAGTATGCTTCGCTTGGATCCCAGCAAAAGAATTACTGCTAGGAGCGCCCTTGAGCATGAATACTTCAAAGACATTAAATTAGTACCCTGATGTCTCATCTTCACTGCATGTGTCTATAGTAATGTGTGTAGCTTTATGGGTTTTGACTGTGCGAGAAGTGCGTGCTATCCTTGTTATTTTATTCAATGCTTTCCGACCCTGCCTTATTTCATTTATTTGTTTTCAGAGATTATATTTTTAGATTCAGCTTGAGTGTGATTATATAATTGCCTATTACTTTTTTCATGTCTTACTCTCAATACAATGGACGGGGCAAAATTTCAGTTTGCTTGATGTCTGATAAACCCTGCTGAATGCTGCTTGTAGATAAAATCGATATTCCTACTGGGGTGGAGCATGTAAATTTGACTTATGTGCCTGTCTGTAATATGCCTTTCCTTGCTTTCTCAAATTGATATCAGGACATTAGTTCCATGAACCATATAATGAATGGATGCATCAGTAAATGATCGGGATTGACATGATATTACTTTTAGAGAGGAAAAAAAAAATCATGTTGGTTAGGATATTATTTATGTACAGAATTTCGTATATACGTTAAAACATTGACGAACTAGTTTTATATTTTGACACATTCCGGAGAGAATTTCGTTATACGGTTTGGTATCTTATTTTGTCTGGACATTTCTTGATATATCTTTTCATGTGAGGGGTAGAGACAAACGGTAACCAACTGTCGTGGTTCCTATACGGAAGCATTCCTATTTTGTCTGGAGAGGATTCAAATTGTTGATGCATTTACGCACCAAAAAAAATTGTTGATGCATTTGACAGGAAACCGAAAATGGGTTCAACATCGGTAGCATTGGCAAGGTGGATTGTGACTAACAAAAGTGTTATTATTCTAATGCCAAGCATTTATTGGAATATTTACTTTATCATTATTAGAGGTAATGATAATTTCTATTTATTTTTAATATTCATCATATCTAATAGTTATGAAGTGGATATTCTAATAAAAATAAACTTTTTGGGTCTTAAAATAACTACCCATATAAAATGCATCATTAGAGGACAAAGTATGCAAATGTTTGGTATCATTTCGTTGTAATCTCATAAGGAAACATCCTTGCTCGGAAAATTGAAATTGGTGCCAAACACAATCCAGTTTATATGTTCACGAATAATGAATCTAT
Source organism: Dalbergia cochinchinensis (assembly GCA_031216125.1). Taxonomy (NCBI): domain Eukaryota; kingdom Viridiplantae; phylum Streptophyta; class Magnoliopsida; order Fabales; family Fabaceae; genus Dalbergia; species Dalbergia cochinchinensis. The sequence continues at coordinate 86,341,509 of CM062368.1, forward strand.
TAACAATCGAATAGCCGCTAAAATCCAAGCATTTAAACCGTTGGTCAAGTTGCCTTGAGGCTTTAACACCTTTTTCTCTCCGTTTTCGGTTTCTTGGGGTGTTTGTGACTCAAGATCATGACTCCGCCTAGTGTTTTAGATTTTTTCGATAAATATTAATCAATGCTTGAAATCCACCATAACCCTAAGTTGCAAATGTTGACTTTCTCCACTTCCAGAAACATCTGCTCAGTTGCTAGTAGCAATGATCAAGTATAAAAAGGTAAGTGCTTGAAGTTGTCGATTGTTAATAGATTCATTAGGATATAAGCTGGATGTTGTTTGGCACCAATTTTCCCAACAAGGACGTTTCCTTATGACATTAGAACGAAATCATACCAAACATTTGCATGTTTTGTCCTTTAATGACGCATTTTATCTTTTATCAAGTGGATGTTTATGCGCTACGACATAATTTTCTTTCAAAAATTGCAATACAATTATTTGAATAGTTAAACTGGAAGCATCCATGCCCCTATCTACCAAAGAAAACT